>CM058239.1:12654964-12699825 GCA_030180135.1 Orychophragmus violaceus | reverse complement strand
ATTTGAGTTCTTCAGATAGCATAAAAAGGTTTTGATCCCTTTTGTTCTCGTGTCATCCTTAGTACAGCAGTTCCTGGAACACAGGATCTACGCTTTGTCCCCATTCGCCATTGTACATTTCCAAGAGATTCTCAGCCGGCGTAACTCCTGTCATTTCCGATATTTAACCACCAAGTTATAGAGAGCAAGATGTCGATGCGAATTATACATTGGAAAACGTTACTTACCTGTTCTGACCACTTCAGCGACAGCGTTCAAGAAACCGGCTTCTTTGTAGCCTCTACGCTCTAAACCATCCTGAGTTACAAGGAACAAACAAAAAAGAAACCAAGTGATATTTATAGTTAGGCACTGGATAAGAGCGGAAAGAAAACTGGCTTGAAGTGCATATGAACACACCTTTGCGAGTTTCAGGACATCTTCTGCGACATGCTTCAACAAACCATCTCTAAATGGTGTCTTTAAACCAGTTACTGGAACCTGTTACAGATTAAGTATTGGTTTTCTAACTGTGGAATAAGATAAACGTAAATGTGGCGAGTCTCTGGTATTACTTTGTTCCTTAGCATCTCTCTTTCTGCTGGAGTCCAGTCAGCTGTCAGATCCAAGATAGCTTGGAGAGTATCCTCATCATATAATAAACCCACCTGCAGTTGTACACAAAATATCAAGTATATATTTTGAAATCAGAAAACTCATGAAGCAAGAGAATATATCCAATGAGCTAGTAGATGTAATTACCCAGAAAGCTGGAAGGGCGCACAACCTCCTCCAGGGACCTCCATCAGCACCTCTCATCTCCAAGTATCTCTTCAACCGAACCTATTTCATGTTACGAAATGTCGTCAGGCTTCAACATAAAATAAGTCAGAGAACTGAAAGTCATTGGCTAAATTAATGGACTCTTGAGGGAGATGATAAACCTCTGGGAATATTGTTGTCAGATGATTTTCCCAATCATTATATGTTGGCAGTTCACCTGGGAGACAAGGAAGCTTTCCAGCCAAAAATTGCTGCAGCATGAAGAAAATGATTAGGTTATAAATGGCTCAATAAGATTCCATCCCTCTCAGTTATTATTATCAGACAAGATTAAGGATTAGATTTGGACCCGAAATGTCATTCCAGTACAGTCCACGTATTTCTTATTTCGGTAGGCAAAGTACATAGGAACATCGAGTGCATAGTCAACATACTGCTCAAACCTATATCAGATAAGAACAAAAGACAAGAGGAGTACTATTACGATTAGCCATGCTGTTCCATGAAAAAGTACCATTAGTCATCAAGAATGCCAAGCAGACTCTATACGTGATGCAGTTGTTGATCTTGGTTAAACAATGTGATACTCACCCAAAAGAGTCATCGAAAACGAATGGTAGCATTCCTGTGCGGTCTTTGTCAGTATCTGTCCATATGTGGCTGTCGAAACGCACCAGAGTTATAACGTGGAAGGGAAACAATAACTAAACGAATTTCGAGATAATTACCTTCTCATGCTGAGAAACCCGTTAGGCTTTCCTTCAGTAAAAGGGGAATTCGCAAATAGAGCCGTTGCTATCTGTTGAATTTGGATAAATTGAGGCAGTGGTTAGTCATAATCGTTAATTAAATGTTTCTGGTTATGCCATAAAAGAGCTCGAGCTTCTCACAGGTTGCAAAGCAAGACCAGCACGAAACTTCCTGATCATATCAGCTTCTGAGCTAAAATCCAGATTAACCTGTCAAGATTGCATGTAAGGCAAGGCGGCTTCTATAAGTTTCAACATAAGTTTATTGATGGAAGCTGAAAGTTTAGTTGAAAGAAATTCTGAAAAATCAGAAAATTCATCTAACCTGAACAGTACATGTTCGAAGCATCATATCAAGTCCAAGGGAACCAACTTTCGGCATGTAGTTTCTCATAATGTCGTATCTCCCCTGCACATAACAAATGATGTCAAATCTTACTGCCAGACCCGTCATAGCAAAAAACATTATACTTGTAAAACGGAACAGAAACAACAATAAGATGCACATAAAGTTTGCCATTAGAACCAGATGATCTTATCTGAATTAGGTACAACAACAAAAAAGGATAGAAACCTTTTGCAATAATAAAAATGGAGAATGCATCATACCTTTGGCATGATGGGTATATCTTCCCTACGCCATTTGGGCTGAAAGCCGATTCCCAAGAAACCAATTCCCATCTCCTCAGCAACAGCTTTTACCTGTTAACATCCATAGAGAGTTAGTTGTTAGTCGCATTTTAGGGTAAGAGTATTGGCAATAACTCTCCAATTACCTGATAAAGGTGTGAGTTGACTTCAGCACATGTTTGGTGCAAAGTCTCAAGAGGTGCACCACTAAGCTCGAATTGACCACCAGGTTCAAGTGAAATGCTTTGTTTCCCCTGATCAACAAAAGGAAACGAATTATCTACAGAAAAACCGAAGGAGGGAAAAATAAACTTGTAATATCATTGTTTCGTATGTCAAGCTAACATGTTTCATAGGCTTACAAAATGAATTTTTTTTTTTAATATAAAAAACAATCACCTCAAACTATGAGACATGGGAATGTTTACCTGCTTCAGACCAATGATCTTGTCACCTTCCATTACTTTTTCCCATTCAAATCTTTCAGCGATACTGTTAAGCAGCTCGGCTATTTGATCATACTTCATAGGGCGCAGACTATTAACCTCAAAGCCGAATTTCTCATGTTCTGTACCTATTCTGAAAACTCAGAATGTCAAGTTAGTGAAATGGAATAATGGTCCAAAAGACAAAGCAATCTGGATGAGTACAAAACAAAAACAAGATAGCATAAAAACACAGACAAAGAAACAGTCGCAGTTACGGAAGATAGGTAATAAAACAGTACCTCCATTTATCCTTTGTTTTGCATCCAGAGGCAAGATAGGCAATGAGATCCTCTCTCGTCAGCGGCTCAGTCGCAACTACAGCTTCCTCTGTTGGAGGACTTGCCGCAACAATCAATTGATGACCTCTTTTGCTCCTCTTAACAGAGTTATTTGAACGGAGAAGCATTGATTTGGTAGATAGACTCCTAGAGTAGGAGCTAACATAAGCTTCTTTCATCCTCAACACATCCAAATTTCTTACACCGCCAGAAATTGCTTTAGTTCCGGTCTTTGAGCATACAGGTCCAGAAGGGACAGAGTAAGCTCCTCCTGCCTGAGACCATAGCGCCATAGTATATATGTTCCTGCAAGTCTACGATTCATCATAAGCCATGAGATCTAAGCCCCATCACATAAATATCAAGCACCATGTTCCAAACACTGAAATGAAAGTGACGTTAAAGCTAAAATTAAAGTAAAAAAACTGTTAGCTAGTTAACTATCATTTCATCATCTTCCACACAATCAAACCATAATCATCTAGGTATCAATTACAAATCAAAATTCGCGAACCATGTGGATCACCAAACAACAACATTCTGAAGAAATTCGACTCCAACAGAACAATCCGAACCAAATGAAGAAGATGATCAACACAACAATTATGTAATAGTGAAAGAAATCTGGAATCTATGTGGAAGACGAACGATTCAACAAAAGGAAAGACAAACAACCACGGACCGGGACAATTCCTGGAAAACACGAAGATTCACAATCTAAGACACGAGAAGAAGAAGAAGTCACACCTGAAATTCGTCAACCTTGGTGGCGATTGAAAAGCGTCGAAAGAGAAAAGAGATGGAAAGCGAGGAAGAAGGAGAGCTTTTCAGCAAGTTCGCATCGGCGACTCCATTTATATCCGTTTGTTGAGCATGAGCCGATCAGTGGAGCTGAGCTGGCTACGAAAGAAAGCGATAAATTATTAATGATTGTAATAAGATTCTTTCGCATTTCCCCCCTGCTTCTCATTTTATTCATAAAATGGACCCGTTAGTTATAAACGGGCATTTTAAAATGTCTACATAATTGAAAAATCCAACTAAAAATATGGGTTACTTTAAAAAAGATTAATAAGAGTAATTCAGTAATATGGATATTTATAAACTCGATATATCAATAACATAATCTATTGTTTTGTGTGTTGTATTATTGATGTTTTTTACCTGAAACAAAATCTGCATAATGAGTGAATTAAGTTATCTTTATTTTCTTGAGCCGTCGAATTTTGTATTTTTTAATACCTTATGAACTTTCGTATCTCTTTCAAAATAGAGTATTTACAATTTATTTACATCAATAACTTTAAATTAGTTTGATAAAAAACAGGTATTATTTATTTCTACTGGATACTATTCATATGAAATTATGTACAATATATCTATTTTTTCTTATTTTCGGTTCATTAACAGTTAACAAAATTACCAAATAAAAATATTTTATAAATCTGAATTATGTAAGATAAGATGACTAAATACACAATAAATTAATTATTAATTAAATTACCAAATAAATTTTTTTTAGTAAAACTAAATTCTATAAGATAAAATAATTGAATTACATTATGGGTTAATTGTTAACTAAGTTGCTAAATTAATATTATTTGGTAAAATCAGATTATGTGGGATAAGATAAATGAGTTATTAATTGTTAGCTGAATTACCAAATAAATAATGTTTGGTAAAACTAGATTATATGAAATAAAATAAATGAGTCATACGATGGATTAATTGTTAATAACTAAATTATACAGATGAACAATGTTTGATAAAACCATATTATGTAAAAAAAAACTAACTCCTTTAAACGATTAATTAATTGATAATTGAGTTGCATCATCCACAAATAGTATCATGTAATCTATTTTTACTCGTATAGCATATTTGTAAATATGTAAAATTTTCAATGGTATCTTGAATTTTTTTTTACTTACCTAATTATCAAAAAAAAATTCATTTTTAAAAAATTTTAAATTTATATATAAGTTTAACTCTCTTTTAAAATATTTAATTAGAAAAAGTAATGAAAAGAATGTGTCACTAACCACATGACTTCAAATAAAATAGTTGGAAACAAATAATCATAATAAAGGAAAAGGACTATAAAAAGGTATTATCATCATAGCGCTATTGGGTTGATTGTGCCGACGACAAAATATTTTTGTTTGATGGAAAAAAAAAAAGAAATTGGCATCATATGTTTTTTTTGGGCATCATACGAATATTTCCTATTTCTCAGTAGGTGGAATCAAAACCATACTATATACTCTCTCCGTTTTACAAAAAATGTCGTTCTAGCATTTTTCGCACATATTAAAAAAAAATATATATTACTATTATACCTTTAATTAATACACTATATAAATTTCTCTTTCTAATTAATAAGCTATAAAAGTAGGGATAAAATTGAGATTTAATTTAAAAATCTGCGTTTGAAACACAAAACGACACTCTTTGTGAAACAAAAATTAAACTCTACAACGACACTCTTTGTGAAAAAGAGGGAATAGTATCTTATCAAGAAATAAATGAAAAACATGTGACTGGTAGATTGAACCACCCTATAATAATTTCGAATTAAATTAAACAATATCACAACAATAAGAAATTTTAAAACGATCCTTATTTGGTTTAATCACTCTTAATTCGAACGAAGAACACCGTTAATGATGAACTAAAAATTTTAATATTGGCCTAATGAATAAAGAATTTATATATATATATATGTATATATATAAACCTTTTCCTTTTTTATATAAAAAGTATAAAACTAATAAAGCTAAAAAAAAGCAATCTATTTTATAGACTATCAATTATGGCTGCCATTGAAAAAAAAAAATGCAAGTTGCGGCAGATTGCATGCGTGTGCAAATACGTAAGTCACAAACTCTTGTAAATGTGCACTTCTATGTTATATATTTAATTTAATATCACTAGTGATGATGATATTTTAATCGAACATGAATGAATGAATATACACAGATGAAAAGTAGGTGGACACGTGAGTCAAAACAAATATTTGGCGGCCTTGACTTCGATACTCCACACATCAAGCCGTAAACGGAACCCACCTCTACAGTTTCTTCTTGCTATTCCTATCGAAGTTCGTCACCATTGTTTCACGAAACTTATCTTAAACCTCTAGAGTTTAATATTTAACATTTGACATAACTAATATAATGGTAATTTTTTTAACAAATAAAAAAAAAGGAGCGATAGCCGTCGAAAAGTTAAGTTAGAAATTCTAATTTTTCTTCTCTCTTCTCGCTTTTCTCTGATTTCTTTCCTCTAACTTTCTGATCATTTTTTAGTTCCGACCGTCAGTTTTATTCATAGGTGATGTGCTTTTGTTCAATAAAAATCAGATTTTCCTGATCTAGTTTTTTGTTTCTTCGCCGTTTGGCAACTATGCTTCCGGTGATGTTGTCTCTGCTTTCGGATTTTTCCGGATTTCCTTTCCGGTTGTAATAACCAACAACGGTTTACTTCAAATGGCGGCGCTTTCTCTCATCCAGATCTGAAGGTTTCCCTACTCTTTTTGCTTATGTCTAGCGGACAAGTTCTCTGAGTCGATATCTCCTCCGCTCATATTTGCGGCGAATCATGGGGCATCCGGTGCTGAGAGCCTTCAAATAAGACAATATATTGGACCTGGTGCATGATCGGAGTCCTGAAAAGTGGTGGCGATTGAAGCGACGGATTACTTTTTTTAAGCTTTTTCCGTCTCATCTCCGGTATCTACAACCATCGAAGCAAATCGGCAGAGTCAATCGACGAAATCCATGGGCATCCGCCGACGCCTGTGAATCACGATCTTCGTTCAGTCGGTGTGCATGTCGGAGTCCAGCTGCCAGTGACGCGTGTCTGTGAGTCATCGACACGTGGCCTCTAATCTGTCCCCTCGAGTTGATCGGACAGATAAGTTGGGCCCATTTTCCGCCTGTTTGCATTCCATGTAGTTTTTTCGTTTACTTTGTACAATTTGACCCATTGGGTTTACTAATATAAACTGTTGCCGACAAAAAAAGTTAGAAATTCTAAAATGAAACGGAATAAGCTCGATTGTATTTACTGAATCATTTATACTTTTTGGTCAAACTGAGTCGTTTATACTTATCTTATCTTTTTTATATCAACGAATAACCCCCTCCACTTTCAATTTGACATTTTAATACAAATTTTTACGTATGAACTTAGAGATAATGTTGATTATTGATCTATTACCAATCTGATTCAACGGCTAGTTCATGGGTTTAAATGTTGTTTAACCACTTATATTGAACCAATTCTCATGGCTCAATTAAGTCGGTTTGACTAATATAGTTTTAACATGGTAATTGCAATCTCTTGACTTATAAAAAAAGAATTATGTTCTTGGTCTTTGACATTTTTGTAACAAACTCCATCTTCTCTGACGAGTTTTCTTATAGGATATCATGCATGAACTAAATGTTACAAAATATGGTTTTTTGAAGAAAAGAAGATTGTGGTCAGCTGTAATGTGAAGTTTCATGAGGAAAAAGTGTATAATGATCTATCTAAATCTTGTACACCTGGGAATACTTATATGGTAATTCTAGTTCAAGGCTCAGTAAGTAATGAAGTCAGTTATGATCAAGGTGGAGTTGTTCACAATCTACCTACCTATAGAAGGAGAAAATGATGAGCAATAACCTGAATAAGGAAATCCAGTCATGACAAGTATGTCAAACTACCAAGTGACAAGGGATAATACCAGGAGAATCATTGTAAATTCGATAAAATTTGAGGACTATGATTGTGATGAGTAAGAGATCAAGTTTGCATTCTCAATGTCAGAATTGATGAGTGTAAAAGAGCATGTAGATATGATATGACAAAAGCAAAATCTAGTAAGGAATGATCCAAATGAAATGATGCACAGATGAGGAGATGATGTATTTAAAGAAGAATGAAACATGGATTCTAGTTAATCGATCCAAAGATATAAAGATCATCAGCTGCAAGTGGTTATTAAAAAAATAAACCTGGAATAGAAGAATTTGGCCATATTGTTTTAAGGCTCGACTTGTGGCAAATGAGTTTTCAAAGAAAGAAGGAATAAACTATCAAGAAGTGTTTTCTCCAGTTGTGAAACACGTTTCCACATGACTCCTTTGTCTTTGGTCGTTAACGTTGACTTGAAATTAGGCAAATGGATGTTAAGACTGGATTTCTACAAGGTAATCTGAAATAGAATATTTACATGTTTCAGCCAGAAGGGTATGGAGATCCAGAAAACAAAGATAAAGTGCGTTTGCTCAAGAAATCTTGTATGGATTAAAGAGTCACTAAAGCAATGGAATAAAAGATTTGATCACGCCATAACATCTAAAAGGTTTATCAATATTGAGCATGATTTGTGTGTCTACACAAAAGAAGTTGCTCAAAAAAGTTTTGTCTACTAATTACTTTATGTGGACGATATGTTGCTATCTGCAAAAGACGTGTTAGAAATTGACAAGCTAAAGAAGGAGCAAAGTACTACTTTTGAGATGAAATATTTCAGTGTTATAAGGAGAATAAATTAGAGTATTTGAATAAATTAGAGACAGAGAAAGATGAGTGCTCATGTTATCTCATTCAGAGCTAGTATTTGAATAAATTTGTTAAGAATTTTCAAATGGATGATGCTAAGAGCTCTCAACATTTTGAGCCCATTGGAGCTCACTTTAAGTTGTCATTGGTTAAAGATGATGAGGAGGGCATTGACACTGAGGTAATACCACATTCTTTAGATTTTGATAGCATCATGTATGTAAGCTTGGTCTGATTCATTGGGAGGCTGTAAAATGGTTGTTACGTTACATCAAAGGGTCTATGGATATTCAGTTGATATATACAAAGGAGAAATATTTGAAGATTCATGGATATTCCGATTCTGAATTTTCCGCGGACTTGGAAAGAAGGAGGTCAACATCTCATTATGTCATCATTGTTGGTGGTAGTTTGTTTAGATAGAAATCGAATCTTCAACCAGTGGTGGCTCTGTCAACCATAGAGACTGAGTAAATCACATTAACAGAAGATATAAAGGAAGAAATTTGGCTTAAAAGATTTCTTAAAGACTTTGGTTTTGAGCATGGAGAAGTTCAGGTTTTGTGTGCTTCTTGTTGGATAATTCCAAATATGAAAAAGGAAAATATCTTTAGATAAGGAGAAGCTTATTTAGAGAAAAGGAAAATTACTTGAAAGTAGGGTTAGGAAGATTTGCCTAATGCCTATATAATAGAATCTATGAGGAGATGTCTCATAAGATTGAGAGTTGAGAGATTTAGTTTTGAGAACTTTTTAAATCAATAAAGAAGAGTAGTTCTTTATACAAATCTCGAACAAGCTTATAAAGCTTTTATTTGGTATCAGAGCTTCTTCGATCCAAGGGAGACCTCGCTAAAACCTAGAAGAAACCGAACTAGGGTTTTGCGTAAAAGATGTCTAACACAGATGAAGAGTCGTTACGAACCAGAGGCGACGATGCTCCACCGATGAAGAAAGATGTTCAATGTCCCATGTTGACATCGACAAACTACACAGTTTGGGCGATACGGATGAAGGTAATATTGCGTGTGTACCAAGTATGGGAAACCATCGAACCTGGTTCCACTGATCTGAAAAAGAATGATATTGCAATAGCCCTTCTATTCCAATACATCCCAGAAGCTTTGATCCTGCAAGTTGGAGATCAGGACACATCAAAGAAGGTGTGGGATGCGATTAAATCTCGGGACTTAGGAGCAGACAGAGTACGAGAAGCAAGATTACAGACTTTGATGGCTGAGTTTGACAGGTTGAAGATGAGTGATACTGAATCAGTGGATGATTTTGCTGGGAAAATATCAGATTTGGTATCCAAGTCAGCGTCGTTGGGAACAAGCATCGAAGAACCGAAAATCGTGAAGAAGTTCTTGACAGGACTTCCTAGAAGAAAATATATTCATATTGTGGCTTCTCTTGAGCAAGTGTTAGACCTAAACACAACTGGTTTCGAAGATATTGTGGGAAGATTAAAAGCATACGAGGAACGTGTCAAAGAAGATATGAAGGATGAAGAGCAAGCAAAGCTCATGTATGCAAGTAATCACAAACCGAACCGAGGAGGGTACGGTAGCAGTCGTGGAGGCAGATCCGGTGGGAACTCTGAAGCAGACACCGGTGGTCAAGGAAGAGGTAATAGTAATGGCGGTTTCAGAGGAAGGGGTAGAGGCAGGGGACGAGGAAGGTTCAATAGCCAACACCATGGAAAAGAAACCGCTGAAAACTATGACAAAGGAAAGAAGGACTTGTCCAAGTTTCAATGCTGGAGATGTGACAAGTTTGGTCACTATGTGAACACTTGCCTTATGCGACCACCTCGAAATCAAGAGGTAAACATGGCAGAAACACAAGAAGCCGATGCACTGTATATGCATGAAGTAGTATTTCTGAATGAAGACAAAGTGTTCCCAAGGAAACTTGATGCCAACAAAGGAGATAATGATGTTTGGTATCTAGACAATGGAGCTAGCAATCATATGACTGGGAACAAAACTTTCTTCTCGAGTCTAGATGAAACCGTCAAAGGAAAAGTGAGATTTGGAGATGGCTCACATGTGGATATAGTGGGTAAAGGTTCAATTGTTTTTGTGAGAAAGACTAAAGAGAGAAAGGCGCTCAAAGACATCTACTATATACCCGACTTGAAGCATAATATCATAAGTCTTGGGCAAGTAACAGAGAATGGGTGTGAAGTGAATATGAAAGGTGACATCTTGGTATTGAAAGACCCTCATGGAAGATTACTTGTACAAGTCACAAGATCTCCAAATCGTTTATACAAAACGCCAATGCAGAATATATGCACCCAAGTGTTTTCATATCCAAAGTGAAGATCCCACATGGACCTGGCATGCTCGGCTAGGACATATAAGTTTTGGAGTTATGAAAAACATGGTAGAAAAGAAGATGGTAATTGGTATGCCGTGCGTAACACAAGAGAAAGATGTGTGTAGCACATGTCAAGTTGGGAAGCAAGTAAGAGGCTCGTTCCCAAGTCAGGCAAGCTTTCGTGCCACCCGGACGTTGGAGCTGGTTCATGGAGACTTGTGTGGACCAATATCACCTCCAACACCCTCAAATAACAAGTATGTCTTTGTGATAATTGATGATTTCTCAAGATATATGTGGACCATGCTACTTAAGGAGAAGAGTGAAACCTTTGATCAATTCAAAAGATTCAAAGAGTATGTTGAGAAACAAACAGGGATGACCATTAAGACCTTTCGTACTGATAGAGGAGGAGAGTTCACCTCAACAGAATTTAATCAATTCTGTGAAACAAATGGAGTGAGCAGACATCTAACAGCACCTTATACGCCTCAGCAAAACGGTGTAGTAGAGAGGAGAAACCGAACATTAATGGAGATGACAAGGAGCGTGCTTAAAGCCATGAAAGTGCCAAATTACATGTGGGGAGAAGCAGTGCGTCACTCAACATACATTTTAAATCGAGTGGCCACAAAAGCATTGAATGGATAAACTCCATATGAAAGTTTCAACTCAAGGAAACCGAATATTGAGCACTTGAGAGTGTTCAGTTATGTCGCATGTGCAAAAATCAATGGACCAAGTGTAAGGAAGCTGGATGATAGATCAAGGATCGTGATCAATCTTGGAACAGAACCTGGTTCAAAAGCTTATAGACTCTATGATCCAGCTATAAGGAAGGTAGTGGTCAGTAGAGATGTGATATTTGATGAAAAGAAAGTATGGGAATGGTCGACAGGCACAAGTGACAAAAGCGTTGAGTCATGAACATTCAGTGTCTCTTGCGATCATGATAGGGGAGAAGTAGAACATGACGAATTATATCATGATCAACAAGATCACGACACCCATGACGAACCTGAAACATCAAACGACGAGCACGAGGAGGTGGCGTCGAATCATGAAGGAGAATAGGAAACCAACCAAGGGTTACCTCATAACAACGTTCAACAAGCAGTAACGAGGTTTGGACGAGTTATAAACAAACCAGAACGGTTTGATGACTATGTATTACTTGCTGAATGTGAAGGAGGAAAATTGCTATTCACCGTGGATGGAGAACCAGAAAGCTATAATGAAGCAGCAACCATGAAAGAATGGATCAATGCAATGGAGGCTGAGCTTGAGTCCATCGAAAAGAACAATACATGGGAGCTGGTCCAAAAGCCGTATGGGGTCAAACCTATAGGAATGAAGTGGATCTTTAAGATCAAGAGAAAATCAGATGGAACTGTAAACAAGTACAAGACAAGACTGAAGGATTGTTTAGTGTTTGTCCTGGTTTAATTCTTTCAGATTAAACTTGACTAAACATTAAGGATCTAGGTTCTCTTTCAGAATCATAAGGGATCTCAGCTAATACCTTGTTTATGCAGCGGATTAGAGAGGTATTGTCAGAGATCAGCAGAACCGCCAAGGGACAGCTCCTCCAGAGGTTGAGGTTCACACACGCACACTTCAGGAAAAATGGTTGCTAGACCAGAGAGAGGGAGGCGCAGAGAGAGAGATGGGAGGCGCTGAGCGAGTTGGAGAAATGAGAGCTAGGTCAAGTTTTAATTATAAAACCCTTGTCTAGTTCTGTTGGGCTTTTGGGCCCAATTCCCAGTCTGATTAAATCCCTTAGATTTAATCAGGCCCTTTAATCTCTCTAAGTATAGTAAATGCCTAGCACTTTTACCGTACTTCTGCTGAATCGTTCCCTCATAGTTTCCTGTTAGCTTAGGCGTGTGACCCATATGGGATCATATAATAAAGGCAATAAATCCAAGACTTATAGATCATGAGCGGACTCTAGCAAACCATCATGACCCCCAGTATTATATGACTTATGTCTGATCATTGACATACTCTTACTTTCTAGAGACAGTACAGAGATTACTGGACATAATTCCAACAATCTCCCACTTGTACTGGAATCTCTGTATTCATATTCCTTTTGTCTCAATATCTCGATTAGTCATAAGGCAAGATGAGTGTCATCCTTATAAAGCCTAATCATGTTCATCGGACTCTGATTTGATACTGACAATCCAAACGACTCGGGACAGTCCATTTGAGCATGGCCATGCATTTTCCAGTATTCAAATCTCCGATTGGCCTAGAGATATTCACTCCATTTATATTGGAGGGACAAATCCCGTCTTGTTCCATCACTGTAAACTACTCATTTCATAATACACCCAAACAAGGTCCTTATAACTATCGCTTAACGACAGCGTTAGACAATGATCAAAGCGCATCAGTTGATGTGCAGTCACATGCATGCAAACTCAGGTCTAAGGACTAAACTCTATAGTCGTAGTAAGAATCTCTTATGACACAGATATAAATATCCTGAAGAATTCTTATAAGCGGGTCATGTCCGGTCGTATGTACCCCAACATACACCTATGTACTGACTTTGATGCCGTGCATCTATGACATCCTGAGACTTTGTCATAAGTCACATACCAATCTAGTCTCACGCGGTTGTTGGTGTTCCAATTTCAACAACCTTCGACTAGGGACAGGATGATATAAGCCATCTATCAAATATAGGGTCTCATGATCAAGCTAAATGACTTTGATGACTCAAGATCAAGTCACTTACTTCGATGACCTATAAAATGGTTCATATCATTTTGGAACGATTATTTCATCACAGTTAAAATAATCTTGAAAAATAATTTTATTATTAAACATCTCAAAATGTTTTACAAGAACATATCAATAACTAAATAAAGCCCTCAAACTCCCACTCTAATTTAGATTACATTTCAATGTCTCTAATGCCTACAGCTTCAGTCAGGTACTCGAGCTTAGGCCTTGGGAGTGGCTTTGTCAATGGATCAGCGACATTATCATCTGTCGGAACTCGGCTGATCTTGACTTCCTTTCTATTAATGATATCACGTATCAAGTGAAATCTTCTTAGTATATGCTTGGATTTCTGGTGTGATCTTGGTTCCTTTGCCTGAGCTATAGCACCATTGTTATCACAAAACAGTGCCAGAGGCTCAGCTGCATTCGGTATCACACCTAGTTCAATAATGAACTTTCGTATCCAAACAGCTTCCTTCGCTGCTTCTGAGGCGGCGACATATTCAGCTTCTGTAGTGGAATCAGCAACGGTGTCTTGCTTGGAGCTTCTCCAACTTATTGCACCGCCATTCAGACAAAAGATATAACCGGACTGTGACCGGAAATCATCTTGGTCTGTCTGGAAACTTGCGTCCGTGAATCCACTGACTTCAAGCACATCACTTCCACCGTACACCAAGAACTTATCCTTAGTATATCTTAGATACTTCAGGATATTCTTGACGGCAATCCAGTGGTTTTCACCTGGATTTGACTGGTATCTACTCGTCATGCTCAATGCATAAGCTACATCAGGACGAGTACAGATCATGGCATACATGATAGATCCTATTTCAGATGCATAAGGAATATTCTTCATGCGCTCAAGCTCAGCAGCCGTCGTAGGGCTCTGCTTCTTGCTTAGCGTTGTGCCATGTACCATTGGCGTGAAGCCCTTCTTGGAATCTGCCATGCTGAATCTATGCAGGACTTTGTCAATGTATGAATCTTGACACAAGCCTATCAGCCTTTTAGATCTATCCTGGTAGATCCGGATTCCAAGAACGTATGCTGCTTCACCCATGTCTTTCATGGAAAAACAACTTCCAAGCCAGTCCTTTACCGACCGCAGCATTGGTACGTCGTTTCCGAGAAGCAGTATGTCATCGACATACAGAATAAGAAATACTATCTTGCTCCCACTAGTCTTCTTATACACGCATTGTTCTTCTTCGTTTCTGATGAAGTCAAATTGCTTGATCGCTTCATCAAAACGAAGATTCCAGCTCCTCGATGCTTGCTTCAATCCATAAATGGATTTATGAAGCTTGCATACTTTCCCAGCATTCTTTGGATCTATGTAACCGTCAGGTTGTGTCATATACACATCGTCTTCTAGAATTCCATTCAGGAAGGCGGTTTTCACGTCCATCTGCCAAATTTCATAATCATGAAAAGCTGCAGTTGCTAGTAGAATCCGAATAGATTTCATCATAGCCACTGGGGAATAGGTTTCATCATAATCCACACCGTGAACTTGCCCGAAACCTTTTGCCACCAACCTGGCTTTATAAATCTGGACATTTCCATCCACGTCGATCTTCTTCTTGAAGATCCATTTACACTCGATGGCTTTTACACCAGCGGGTAAGTCAACCAACGAAAACACTTGGTTGACTGACATGGAGTCCATTTCGGAATCAGTGGCCTTACGCCACTTAGAGGAATCTGGGCCCATCATGGCTTGATTGAAGTTCGATGGTTCATCACCATCAATGATCAGAAGATCATGACAGTTAGTCACGAGGAATCCTTGATATCTCTCGGGTTCGTGACGGATCCTCCCGGATCTTCGAACTTCAGGTACCACAGGTTCAGGCTCTACAATTTCTTGTAGGTCCTCCTGCTGCTCTTCCTCATTAGGTTGAGCAGTATCCTGTTCATCTTGAATTTCTTCAAGCAGTACCTTACTCCCACTGTTTTTCTTAGAGAGAAACTCCCTCTCAAGAAAATTACAATCCCGGGCAACAAAGATCTTGTTCTCGGATCGTAGGTAGAAGTAATAAGCCTTGGTCTCCTTTGGATAACCAATGAAGTAACATTTATCAGACTTTTGTGTAAGCTTGTCAGAGATCAATCTCTTGACATAGGCTTCACAACCCCAAATTCTAAGATAAGACAGCACTGGAGCTTCTCCAGTCCATAATTCATATGGTGTCTTAGCTACTGTTTTTGATGGCGCTCTATTTAGAGTGAACGCTGCTGTTAGCAGAGCATATCCCCAAAGGGATATTAGAAGGTCTGTGTGACTCATCATAGACCGAACCATATCCAATAAGGTCCGATTCCTCCTCTCAGACACACCATTCCATTGAGGTGTTCCAGGAGGAGTGAGTTGGGAAACTATCCCACACTCTCTCAGATGATCACTGAACTCTTGGCTCAAGTATTCTCCTCCTCGGTCGGACCGAAGAGCTTTAATGCTTTTGCCAAGTTGGTTTTGTACTTCATTTTGGAATTCTCTGAATCTCTCAAACGATTCAGACTTATGTTTCATTAAATAAACATATCCATACCTGCTGAAATCATCAGTGAAGGTAATGAAGTACTGATAGTTTCCTCTTGCATTTGTGGACATTGGGCCACACACATCAGTGTGTATCAGGCCCAATAAGTCACTGGCCCTCTCGTTGGGTTTATTAAAGGGGGCCCGCGTCATTTTGCCCATCAGACAGGATTCGCATTTCTCACATGACTCAAAGTCAAATGAGCCAAGAAGTCCATTCGAATGGAGCCTCTTAATGCGTTTCTCACTGATGTGCCCTAAACGACAATGCCATAGAAACGTTCGGTTCTCCTCATTAGGTTTGAACCGTTTGGTATTAATGTTATAAATTGGCGCGGATTGATCAAGTATGTAAAGCCCATTCGTAAGAGGGGCATAACCATAGAACAAATTATTGCAATTGAAGGAACATAATTTATTCTTAACTGAAAATCATAACCTTCCAAATCCAATAAAGAAACTGAAATAATATTTCTGCTTATCGCAGGTACAAAATAGCAGTTATTAAGTTCTAAAACCAATCCCGAAGGTAAAGACAACAAGTATGTGCCTACAGCTAGTGCAGGAACTTTCGCTCCATTCCCAACTCGTAGCTCCACTTGTCCTTGCTTCAGCTTCCTACTGTTGCTGAGTGCCTGCATATTAGTACAAATATGAGCCCCACAACCAGTATCCATAACCCATGAGGTATTATCAGAAGTAGTTGTATTAACTTCTATAACAAAAATACCTGATGAAGAAGTCTCCAGAGTCTTCTTCTTCAATTCCTTTAGACCTTCCAGGAATTTCTTACATTCTCTCCTCCAATGCCCTGGTTCTTTGCAGAACCTGCAGATGTCAGTAGGCCCAGCCTTGGACTTGGGCTTGGGCTTTGACGTGTCCTTGTCCGAGACTTGAACAGTCTTAGCCTTTCCCTTGTCCTTGGCAGAGGATTTCTTAAAGCCCTTGCCCTTTTGCACCATAAGCACGTTGGGTTCCTTGGCTTTCCTCAAGTTGGGCTCTGCAGTCTTGAGCATTCCGTGAAGCTCAGGCAATGTCTTACTCAAGCCATGCATATTGAAGTTCAGGATGAACTGATCATAGCTTGCAGGTAAAGACTGCAGAATGATGTCGCAGGCAAGTTCCTGGCTGATAGGGCAGTCGAGTTTCTGAAGATGATCGAGATAACCCATCATCTTCAAGACATGAGGACTCACTGACGCACTTGCAGCCATTTTGCAGTCTAAGAGGTTCTTAACTGTCTGGAACCTCTCAGTTCTTGCCTGCTCCTGAAAAAGCGATTTCAGGCTTGCCATTATCTCGATGGGCGACAGCACACTCTCGAATTGCATTTGCAGTTCAGGAGTCATGGTTGCCAACATCAGGCAATAGACATCATTTTCATCTGACGAATGCTTTTCCCAAGCATTCTGCAGATTCCTGGCGGCATTTTTTGGAGGCCTCTCGGGGAGGGGATCACGAAGGACATATTCCTTCTTCTCCTGCTTGAGGACCAGCCTCAAGTTCCTCGACCACGTCAGGAAGTTCGTTCCAGTCAGCTTCTCCTTGTCGAGAACAGACCGGATTGAGAATGTGTTTTGTGTGCTTGTTGTAGTCATTGCTGAAATTTAAGATAAAAGGATTTTAGTTAATATGTTCAAGTTGAGTAATCTCGCATTACATTCAATAACATTAGTTACCCTCAATAGAATATAATGATTCCAAGATCCACATATAACTAAGATCAAAGTGGGTCACTGGCCGTCACCCAACCTTAGCTTATATCGGTAAGCCCTATCTCGGCTAATTATATCCGTGATATAACTCTTGGTTGTGAATCTGGGCCCGAGGCCCAATCCACTCTGATGTCTCAAGGTCCGGGACTCCCGATGACCCAGTCAAGAAAACCAGACTATACAGTCATGTAATCACTAATGTCTGGGACTCCCAATGACATTAATGAATCACAAACTGTCTTACCCACGCAAAAGATAGACACCCTCACACTGTAAGGCCATGTGTACAATTGAATGGGTTTCAACAGCTGACATAGACTGGACAAGACATCCAACGCTTGATATTGTTTGAGGTTTATAGGTTTTTCTTAAAAAAATTCATTCCAAAATAGAAGATTACTATTTTGGGAAACTTTCCATTTTGGGAAACCTACTGTTTTGGAAACTTTTATAATTGGAAACTTCCTAAAATTGGAAACTTTCTAACTATAGAAATTTCATAAATATCCAAAACATGCAAATCTAGAAACTTCTATTCTAAGAAACTTTCTAATTTGAAATTTTGGAAACTGATTAATTTTAAAATCAAATTTTAATTATTAAATGAATTTTAAATTAAATCTGAAGAAAAGACTCAAATAACTGGCCCAATTGTTTTAACTTCTTGGCCCAAGGCCCAAGAATTGGTCTATGTCCAAGACATAACCCAATTGCCCAATTAAATGACATAACCGGTCTGGTTCATTAAAATTGGTCTAACCAAGATTAATTACTACGATAACCACAATTGTTAACCGGTTATTTACTAAACCGGATTTTCTCAATTTATTTGGTCCAACCAAATCAAATTAGAAAACCACTGGTTTAGGCACTAAATCCAATTTTAAACGACATTGGATTTCTTATCACGGTTTAACCAGATTTAATAAATATTATTAAGTCTGTAAACCGTGACGATTAGATTTTAATTATTTTAAACCGAACCATAAACCAAACCGAACCGACCGATGGTCACGTGAAACGATCACGTCCGAGTCGCAAGCTTCACGCGATCGAGACGAGACGGGACACGATCGGGACAGCCGCAAGCATCACGCGATCGGGACGAGACGGGACGGCTCGGTCCGAGAGAGGCGGGACGCGATCGGTCCATCTCTCGCGATCGGAACGACCACGCGACTCGATCCGGCAAAGTGATCGGTCCGTGCGTCAATCCGATCCGGACGTGTGATCCTTTGGCGATCAACACTCCGACGCATACCTTTCCAAAAAGGATCGGATCATGCGGTTTTCGATTAGGGTTTTATAGGTTTTAATTCTTTTATTTCTTAAGTGTTTTCTTATCAATTTCAAGCAAAGATTGATTCAAACACTTCTAAACAACCTAAACATGATTCTAACAAGAAATCCTAATAAAACCAATGGCTCTGATACCACTGAAGGATTGTTTAGTGTTTGTCCTGGTTTAATTCTTTCAGATTAAACTTGACTAAACATTAAGGATCTAGGTTCTCTTGCAGAATCATAAGGGATCTCAGCTAATACCTTGTTTATGCAGCGGATTAGAGAGGTATTGTCAGAGATCAGCAGAACCGCCAAGGGACAGCTCCTCCAGAGGTTCACACACGCACACTTCAGGAAAAATGGTTGCTAGACCAGAGAGAGGGAGGCGCAGAGAGAGAGATGGGAGGCGCTGAGCGAGTTGGAGAAATGAGAGCTAGGTCAAGTTTTAATTATAAAACCCTTGTCTAGTTCTGTTGGGCTTTTGGGCCCAATTCCCAGTCTGATTAAATCCCTTAGATTTAATCAGGCCCTTTAATCTCTCTAAGTATAGTAAATGCCTAGCACTTTTACCGTACTTCTGCTGAACCGTTCCCTCATAGTTTCCTGTTAGCTTAGGCGTGTGACCCATATGGGATCATATAATAAAGGCAATAAATCCAAGACTTATAGATCATGAGTGGACTCTAGCAAGCCATCATGACCCCCAGTATTATATGACTTATGTCTGATCATTGACATACTCTTACTTTCTAGAGACAGTACAGAGATTATTGGACATAATTCCAACAAAGACTTGTAGCTAAAGGTTATGTACAACAACAGGGCATTGACTTCGATGAAGTGTTTGCTCCAGTAGCTCGAATAGAGACCATACAACTACTTATATCTCTTGCATCAAACAATGGTTGGGAGATACATCACCTTGACGTCAAAACAGCCTTCTTGCATGGTGATTTGAATGAGGTAGTGTATGTAACTCAACCTGAAGGCTTTGAGAAACAAGGAGAAGAAACTCAAGTCTATAAGTTACGCAAGGCCTTGTATGGGTTACGCCAAGCTCCTAGAGCTTGGAATCTGAAGATTGATGATACCCTAAAGAAGATGGGGTTTATCAAATGCAAAAAAGTGCCATCGGTTTATAAAAATAAGAACAAAAGAGATCTCTTGATCATTGCCATATACGTTGATGATTTGTTTATAACAAGACCATCTATTCAAGTTATCAAAAAATTCAAGGAAGATATGTCAAGGAGATTCGACATGACAAATCTTGGAAGATTGTCATACTATCTGGGGATTGAAGTAATACAAGATACTGATGGGATCAGACTGAAGCAAGAAAGCTATGCACAAGGAATACTCATTGATAACAAGATGGAGACTTGTAACTTGACTCACGTACCAATGGAGTCAAGTCTGAAAATTTCAAAAGCCGAAGATGAGCAGGAAATCGATGCAAAAGCCTATAGAAGAACAATCGGATGCCTAAGATACTTGCTCCACACGCGGCCAGATCTCTCATACAGTGTCGGAGTGTTGAGTCGGTATATGCAGAGTCCGAGAGTCTCACATGGACAAGCAATCAAGCATGTTCTTAGGTATGTTAAAGGAACTACTAAGTTCGGGTTGTTCTTTAAGAGAGATGGGTCAAAGAGGATCATTGGATATAGTGACAGTAGTCATAATATCGATGTTGATGATGGGAGAAGCACCTCTGGACACACTTTCTATTACGGCTCATCTCCAATCACATGGACACACAAAAGCAACCCACATCCGCCTTGTCATCGTGTGAAGCAGAGTTCATGGCTGCTACTGAAGCTGCAAAGCAAACTATATGGATAAGAGATTTGTTACGAGAAATTCTAGGAAAGGAAGAGGAGAAGGTCGTGCTTAGAATAGACAACAAGTCAGCCATAGCTCTCACCAAAAATCCTGTGTTTCATGGAAGAAGCAAACATATACTCTCAAGGTATCACTTCATAAGAGAGTGTGTGGAGAACCAGCAGATCGAAGTTGAACACGTACCAGGAGAGGAGCAGAAGGCTGACATACTCACAAAGCCATTAGCTAGGATCAAGTTCAAGGAAATGAGGAGCTTGATTGGAGTACAAGAAATCGACACACCCAAGATTCATGTTGGAATTAAGGGGGAGAATGTTGGATAATTCCAAATATGAAAAAGGAAAATATCTTTAAATAAGGAGAAGCTTATTTAGAGAAAAGGAAAATTACTTGAAAGCAGGGTTAGGAAGATTTGCCTAATGCCTATATAATAGAATCTATGAGGAGATGTCTCATAAGATTGAGAGTTGAGAGATTTAGTTTTGAGAAGTTTCTAAATCAATAAAGAAGAATAATTCTTTATACAAATCTCGAACAAGCTTATAAAGCTTTTACTTCTCGTAGCGTCATATGTTGGTCAAAGAACAGTGTCTTCTATGAACGCACCAAGCATATTGTGGTGAAGTAATAATGATATATGACGATGAGGTTGAGGTATTGAAGATACACTCAAGTCATAATCTAGCCGATGTTTTGACAAAAGTTGTTATGTGAGTAAGCATAGCTCTGTTTTAAACTTACTCAAGATCACCAAGACTTGAATAAGCGGAGGTGTTCTAGATGGTGTAGATCCGTAAGGTGATTCCTCTGGAGAGTTCAAAGAAGGTGCTAAAGGAGAAGTGAGGATAAGATTGATATTAGTCTAAAGGTGGAGAATGTTGATTATCGGTCTAATACCAATAAGATTCAACAGCTAGTTCACAAGTTTTAATGCTATTTGACCACTTATATTGAACTGGTTCTCATGGCTCAATTAGGTCAGTTTGGCTAACATAATTTGACCAGGATACTATAATCATTTGATATATAAAGGAAAAATGTGTTCTTGGTTGGTAACGTTGTTGTAACAAACTTTTTTTCTTCGACAAACTCTCTGGCTCTTGAGACTTCGATTCTTTGTTCTAGTGGAATTGTCATATTAAGATCTGGACTTAGAGATGCAACCTTTCAACTCGAAAGTGAACTATGGTAAAAATATCTTGTGTTATTGTTTGCTTTCTTATTTGCTTACTTCGTTTTTTGATTCGTATTGGTAGAGAGTGAGATCGTGTTTGACAGATAACATTAATAGTGTTATTAGCTTAATCGGAGTCAGTCTTTGATCGGTTAAGTGTAACAGATTGTTCAACAAAATTACTTAACTTTTTTGAATAACCAAACAAATGAGAAATTGAGAATAAAGAGCTCAACTATATTATGGAGTTTCTAACTGAAAAATAAGATATGGGCCTGTCAAGTAACATACACAAGCCCAATCATGTATGTCTCAAAGAATTGTTAAATCCAATCTAGTATAAGCGTGTCTTACTAACCCTGAAGAAGGAGATGAAAGCCCACCTAAACTGAATCAAAACCGTTAGAACCATACCTTGTAGCACTGTAACAAAAGTAGCTCCGCCAGGGGCAAGTCAAAATCCAGTACATCATTTCCTCTCGTTGAAGACGATCAATGAATGTCTAGGATTAAATTAGAACATGTAGAATATAACTGATCTACTATGTAAAAATAGCATCAAGCACTTGCTTTCTTGTTCTTATAACGTACTGTACACCTCAACACTGTGCTGACCCTGACTTAAGTTGGTTTGGCTACAATTAATTGGCATTCAACTCAAGGGCTATCTTTATTTTATATTTTTATTGTTTAATATTTAATATATTCCAAAAAAAAAAATTGCTTGCAACTCATGAATTGTAGGACCGGCTCTGCACCTCATTGAACTTGGTCTTTCTATGATGTTTAATAATAAGGTTCCTATGAAAACTTTGATGGATTCATTCTTTTCTCCCAACTATCTAAGTAGTATTCTTTACTTTTCATTTCTAAACAACATTAATTAGTAGTTGATATCCCCACTTAAAGACCCTTGACAAGTCAGAAGCCGAACCCCATAATCTTCACTGAGGTTTTTGGAATATAATGCATTTTATAAGAGCTATCATTGCTATTACTTACCGACTTAAAAGGGTTTATCTAAGCAAGCATGCTTTTGATAAGGAGTATGTTCATTTTTTCAATACAAACATCACTACGCTGTATTTTTTTTAATACAATGCAACTCCGCTACTAAGTTGAATGCCACTCACTCAAGAAGGGATCCACTGCAGTACATTAGCATGCTTTAAGGGATCTACTGTAACTGTGGTATAACCCTCCATTTCATTCTTAATTATCAAGTGTTTTTTCCTTCTCAAAGTTACCTGATGTTCATATATAGAACAAATTTTCATATCTCGATCTCCATACCAAATTATTTATACAAGCTCTGGGAATCACACACATTTATCTACACACTCGTACCCATATTTTGGTGTTCTTTCTGGCATTTCAAATAAAGTCATTAATTTGTTATATTCAAATTGTACTAGGTGATAGTCCCGCACGTGTGCAGACATTATTTTGTTTGTTAGTTAATTTATGTGTATTTTTTGGTTAGTGACAATAAAATACGTGATTTTAGTTTTTTTTCTGGTAGAGATGGTATAATATTTAATTCATTATTATGCACATCGGAATTGTTACTCGGATGCATAAAATAATATTTATATACGCATACGAAAGCACATTATAGCATTATATATATGGAAAAATTAACAGTTGTAGATAAACATTCGTTATTTTTGGACATGTATGGTGTGGTATGTAAAGATAGTGGTATGTAAAGATAGTGGAACAACTTCAATTACATACCATACCATCAAGAAATTCCGAAAGAAGAGGCTTCACGTAATGAGAGTTGACATCATTGTTGAGGTGTAATTTGATCTTAATTTGACCAAATAAATTTATTAGATATATTAAGTAATATATTACAAAATAATGTAACATCATGGACACGATGGAAAAATGTGTTTTTAAGATTATGAACACAAATAAGACTCAAATGTATGTTAAATTTATATTCTTTGTTGTTTATAAACTCTAAATAAAATTAAAATCTAATGTGGTCAAAAAATTGAAGGGTTAAGGTTAGGGTTAACATACGTCCGATTGAGTCTTTGTCGAAAGAGATTAAGCAATGAAAAAGATATGGTAAATAAATTGTGAAGATAATATTTCTGATTTTTGTAAATATTTATTATATTATTGTTTGTTTCGATATTATCGATGGTGACTAAAATTTTTACTCTGGCCTTAAACATTTTTAGAAAATAGTTAAGTCTAAAGTTTATTTATTACTCCTTTGGGATTTTAAAAAATATTTAAATAATCAATCATTTATAATCGATATTGATAGCAATGATAAAAACCTTATTCAGACAATCGCGACTAATCAAAAAAATTGGAATTAGTGGCAACAAATATTATCGGCATTTATCCGACTGATAGATTAATACATCAATCAATCTATCAATATTATCGAAATCTTATTCGGACTATCGGGACTAAACCTTATTTGATATTCGACAGAATATTTATCAAATCCATCATTTACCACCAAATCATGTCTATAGTAATAAACAATACTTATTCGGACTATAAGCTTATTAGGACAACCGAGATATGTGAGGTGAACTAAAAATATGTATTTATTAAAAATATTTAAAATACGATAAGAAAATAATAGTACAAATAAGTTTTACAAATGTGATCATTGAGTGAATTTTAATTAAAGAAATTCCACAATAGCAACGTTTGTAGAACAAACTGATAATTAATGGGTTAACACTAAATAACCCTTATATACTCACAAAATGTAAAATAAATTGCATAAAGTTAACAATAATTCTCTCGATCTATATAATCCACTTCATATAAAACTATTGATTCATTTAAACCTTGATTTTCTTCTTCGTCAGCTTTGTTACTGCTACATTTTATTGGTAAGACTTTATGTGATCTTTTCAAATTGGTAAAATTTTATGGTATATTACCAGAGGTCTAAAAATTGGTAAGATTTTATTGTTATTTATGTGTGAGTGATTTTATATTGTTTGGTTGATATACTTTAATATATAGATTTACAATGTTTAACGTAACAAATTGGCTGATTAAAATATTTTTATCTAGATATGCTCTAAATATTAGTTTAGATTCCTTATATTATTTATATATTTCCGGATTTACATAGATATTCTTCCATTTATTTTCCAGTAAAGGAACCAAAAAATTTTGGCAACCTTTATGGTATATTACCAATGATCTAAAAATTGTTAAGATTTTATAGTGTATTTATGTGTAAGTGATTTTATATTGTTTGGTTGATATAATTTAATATCAGAATCTAAAAAAATATATAGATTTCCAATGTTTATAATAACAAATTAGTTGATTAAAATATTTTCATCTAGATATGATGTAAATATTAGTTTAGATTCCTCATATAATTTATATATTTCCAGATTTATATAGATATTCTTCGATTTATTTTCAAATAACGGAACTAAAATGTTTTGGCAACTTTTATGGTATATTACCAATTATTATTTGGACATGAAGAGAAAAGGAGAACGCTCATTTATATGGCCATTAGATGTATTCATACTTGAAATAACTCATAAATGTTTGTAAACAAAATAATTAAATTTATTGAAGAAGAAAAATAAAAAAATTCAGAGATTACTTACTTTGTGCAGTGAACAATGTTGTTAAATATGGGTGTTGTCTAAGTTATAAATATTGTATATTTCTTTAATATATAATTTCTAATGCAATCTCAGTTGGCCCAACAAACAGGGAATGAAAATCAATCGGAGAGTGATGATCACCACTGATAATAAATTAATAATGAGAAAATGAAAACCTCTATTAAATTTATTAAATGTGATTCCGAATAACACAAAACAAAAAAATGAGAAAAACATGTAAATAAAGAAAACGTGCATGGTTATTGAAACAAAATCTGTAATTTTCTTATCGTAATATGGAAAATCTATCAAAAAAAAGTAAAAAGTCAAAAGCTCTCTGACTCGCTTCCCAATGCAGAATTGTTGGCTCCCGTCCGACCATGCTTCCGCCTCGTCTTCGTCGCTTCTCGCCGCCGGTAACTCGCCTAAACCTTTCCCCCCCATCCCTCCTGACCCCCCTGACCCAGCTGTAGATCTCTCACCCCTTAACTTCCCTCCCCTGTCTTCTCCTCCTCCCAACCTTTCCCGAGCTACAGTAGCTTCTGCTCACGTTACTGCAAATACTCATGCTCAGGCTCAACCACCGACTACTGGTGTCAAAGCTCAGACTCGTGCTGTCCTAGCTCAGGCTGTGGCTGATGCTCAGAAGAAAACTACTGGTCTTAGGAAGATTCATCCCAGATCTACTATTCAAGAAAAATATACTGTTCTGCCTCCAAAAGCTTCATCTCCAGTTCAAACTAACAAGGCTACCAGTTCTCCTGTTACCTCTACTGTGGAGAATACCTCCTCTTCTAAGACTGTCAAGAATGTAACTACTCCTGCTCCTGCCAGTCAGGCCAAAAATCCAAGCTTAACTACCTTTGCTCCTGACCCAATCAGCCAAGCAAATAAACCAAGTTTAACTCCTTCTGCTCAAGTCCAGCAAAAGGCAAATCCCCTCCCTTCTGGCTCGACCGTGTTACCTACTCCTCCTGCCCAGCCACCTCAAATGAACTCGAGTTCTCCTCCGTCTCAGCCTGGACCTTCTATGGTTGAAAGGATTCGCAAGTTCGAAGACAAATCTCTCATGAGACTAGCGCCATTCTCCTACTCTGATACATGCATTCCTCGTGTGTTAATTCCTGATTCAGTCTTTCAAAAGGGTGCAGAGCTTCACAAAGATTTCATTGTGTGTTATTTCAATGGTAGAGCCTCTCCCTATAGTCAAATTCAGAGTGTGTTGAATCACATGTGGGGAAAAGGGAAAAAATTAGAGATTCATAATAACCCTTTAGCTAGATCTATGCTTGTTCGTATTCCTAGTGATTACCTTCGGCAGAAAATCTTGGATAAAGGTGTTTGGTATGTTGGCGACTCTATGTTTCACACGACTATGTGGTCCTCCTCTCATTCTTCCTCGACACCTCCTCTGGTGTCTATGCAGATTTGGGCTCATCTTTCTGGTGTTCCCCTAGACTTACGACACCAAGATGGTCTCAGTTTCATTGCTGGATTAATTGGGGAACCTATAGAAACGGATGACTTCACAAAGAACCTGGTTAGTTTGACCCTATCTCATGTAAAGGTAGAAGTGGAATTGACGAAAACTTTACCTCAGGTTGTGGAGTTTGCTAGACAATCTGGTGAGATTGTGGAAGTTCAAGTGGATTATCCTTGGTTACCTCCTTCTTGTGCTCATTGTAAAGAGCTAGGCCATATCATGAAAAATTGTCTTCAGGTTCCTAAACCTGCAAAACAAGCGGCAAACACTGATAAGAAAGCTGCTGCTGTTCCTCCTGCCAATGGAAAAAATGTAGCCTATGTATCTCAAGACCAGGTTAACCCACCTGTAGCCTCTGTATCTCAAGACCAGGTTAACCCACCGACTGAAGCAGTTGGCAATACTTCATCAGTAGATACTTCATCAGTTGATAATGTTCCTTCTGCAGACCCTGCTTCTGGCTCTGTTTCTCAGAGTGTTTCGTTACCATTACAAAACCCAGTTACCGTGGATACCTCTACCATTTCTGCCTCGGGTCAAGTCCCCATACAGAATTGTCTTCCACCTCTTGTCCCTGCCCACACCTCCCATTTATCCCCTTTTGTTCTTGCCTTACCTGCTACCTCCTCTCTTGAAGGTAGTCCTCCTCATTATAGCCCTCCTGAAACACAAAAAACACCATTAAAAAAGTCCCGTTCTGACCCTTTACTAAAATCTTTTCCCACTTTTTCCTCTCAATTATCCTTTTTTACCTCTGGACATTCTGTCCCTCCTCCCGTACCATCCTCTTCTGTTGCCCCTACTAATAACCCTTTTGATATTTTGCAAACTAATGGTTTTTTTCCCTCTATGGGAGGGCCCAACTTATCTTAATTATGAGTACTAAACTCTTTTTTTGGAACGTCTGTGGTCTAAATGACTCAGATAAACACTCGGATTTTTGTATTTGGCTTCAAAGACACCAGCCTCTTTTTGGAGCACTTTTGGAAACACACATCAAAGCTACTAATTTGGATCAGTTAATGTCAAAGTTATGTACTGGTTGGAAGTATACCTCAAATCATCAATCAGATGAAGACGGCAGGATCATCTTAATTTGGAGAGACCCGCTTGTTGTCACTGTTCTTCATCAATCTCGGCAGTCCTTAACCTGTGAAATCAAGATCCCTCATTCAATCAGATTTATATACACAGCAGTGTATGCATCTAATGATAGGGCGGAAAGGAATGACCTATGGATAGAACTGCTCTCTTTACATCAGAATTTGAGTTTGGATACTCTTCCTTGGATGGTGGGAGGAGATTTCAACCAGATTCTTCACTTTGCAGAACACTCTCTTGCTGCAGTAGACTCAATAACTCCGTAAATGTCTGATTTTCGTGACACTCTCTATCAGCTTGGACTGTTTGACTTGAGATTCCAAGGTCCTCTCTTCACTTGGAGCAACCATCAACCCACCTCGCCGATAGCCAAAAATCTAGACCGTTTACTTGTAAACAACCTTGCCATCTCCACTTTTCCTAACAGCACTTCCTTCTTCCTTCCTACCCTAACCTCAAGCCACACTCCCTGTCTCATTGACCTTGCCCACCAACTCCCTAAAGCTGGTACTAAACCCTTCAAGTTCCTTAACTACTTAACCAAACACCCTAAATTCCACCAGGTGGTATTTGAGGCATGGACTCTAGCCGGAAGCAATGGTCAGACTCTCACAAATCTGTGTTGGAAGCAAAAGAGCATAAAAGGAGTGTTAAAGCAGTTAAATAAAGAGAACTTTTCTCAAATTCAAGAGAGGGTTATTGAGGCTAACCGTTTGTTACAAGTTTCGCAGGTACAAGCTCTTCAGGATCCTTCGCCATTAAACTTTCAGGAGGAAAGGAACTTGCACCAGAAACTGACTTTCCTGAAAGATATAGAGGAGTGTTACTTTAAGCAGAAGTCTAGGATCCAGTGGCTGAAAGAAGGGGATCAGTGCACTACTTACTTCTTCAGGGTCTTTCAAACTCGTACAAGCTTCAACTCAATCCGCTCATTCACTCTCCCAAATGGTGATCTCATTCTGGATCCGATTGACATGAGCAATCACGCAGTCAGCCACTTCAGGAATATCCTCGGACCAGCTCAGCTTCCACCTCTCTTATTAGATTCCAGAGTTGCTTGGTTTCAATCTCTCTCTCCTTTCCTATGCTCCCTGGAACAGAAACAAAAAATGACCACTATCCCATCAAATGACGAGATCTCTAGAACTTTGCTTAAGCTTAATCCTAACAAAGCTTCAGGACCAGACGGACTTACTTCTGGCTTTTACAAGGCGTCATGGGACTTTCTGGGTGCAGAGGTTGTAGAATCAATAAAGCACTTCTTCTTGTCATCATTTATGCCAGCGGCATCAAACTCTACAATCCTTGCATTAGTACCAAAACGTCCCGGTTCCTCTTTTATCACTGACTTTCGCCCTATAGCTTGTCTGAATACAATTTACAAGGTGGTATCGCGGCTACTTGTCAAGCGTCTCAAAGCTTTGCTCCCTGCAGTTATCCTGCCAAATCAGACAGCTTTTGTCAGTGATAGGCTGCTTATTGAAAATACAATTCTTGCTGGGGAATTAGTCAACGGCTACCACAAGACAAAAGGACCAAAAAGGGTTACTATAAAGGTCGATATAGCCAAAGCGTTTGACACTATATCTTGGGAGTTTTTGTTTAACTGCTTGGAGGGTCTTGATATCCCTGAACAATTTCGATCTTGGTTAAAGGCTTGTGTGTGTACTGCTAACTTCACTATTGGTTATAATGGCTATGTTCAGGGCTACTTCAAAGGAAAGCGGGGCTTACGTCAGGGAGATCCCCTATCGCCTTATTTGTTTGTTATAGCTATGAATAACCTGTCACTAATGCTAAACACTGCCGCAGAACAAGGCAAATTCAATTACCACTACAAGTGCAAGAACTCAAAACTTACTCATCTTTGCTTTGCTGACGATCTCCTCATCTTCACTGAAGGCTCCGTTCAGTCAATTCAAAATGTTCTTCAAGTCCTCCGTGAATTTGAATTAAGATCAGGCTTAGCGGTGAGTGTTCAGAAATCATCTTTCTTCACTTCAGGTATGTCGACTGAAGTCATTGACTCCATCAAAGCCTCTACTGGTATGCCGCATTTCATCCTCCCAGTCCGATATCTTGGTGTGCCTCTCTGCACAAAGAAGCTAAGCATTAATCATTGTGAGGTTCTGTTACATCAAGTCAAGAGCAGGCTGTCTAGTTGGAGTGTGAAGAGCTTATCATTCGCGGCCAGACTTCTCATGATAAAGACAGTTATTGCAGGGATTACTAACTTCTGGTGTTCAACGTTTGTCCTACCCAAAGAATGTATTAGGCGAATTAACAATCTATGTGGTGTTTTTCTATGGAAGGGAGATGTGGATGCCCATCATTCAGCAAAGGTGGCTTGGTCTGAGGTAATAAAAACTAAACAGCAAGGAGGATTGGGAATCAAAAACTTACTGATTTGGAATCGAGCATGCACTCTCAAGCTAATTTGGTTGATTTTCTTTCAATCCGGTTCTGTTTGGGTAGCTTGGCTCAGGGGAGAGATTCTAAATGGTAAGCTAAGTAACTTCTGGTTGCTAAAGCCTAGTGTTAACTACTCTTGGTTGGTAAACAAACTAATCAAGATTAGAGGGGAAGTATTTACATGGATAAAACTGCGAGTTGGCGATGGTAAATCAGCAATGTTATGGACCGACAACTGGAGCCCATTCGGCTCACTGAAAGACTACTTGGTGGCTGGCAATCAACACAGAAGAGGTGTGCGTGAAGATGCAACATTGGCGAGCCTCTATTGGAATAATCAGTGGCATCTCCCTCCTGCAAGATCAGAGCAGCAGGTTAATCTATATGCTCACTTTACTACTCTTACTCTATCTGATAATCCTGATTCATATGACTGGGAAATAGAGGGAAGGCTAAGCAATAGATACTCAATTGGCGAAGTTTATACTCAACTGTCTGAAACTCACCCTTCTGTTCCCTGGTACAAAGCGATCTGGCACCCTGGAAGTATTCCCAAACACAGTTTCTTCTCTTGGCTTGTTGTGCTTAACAGGTGTCCCACGAAAGATAGACTTCAAAACTGGGGCCTCACGACCGATGTTACTTGTGTCCTCTGCAATACCTTGCCTGAAAGTCGCAATCACCTCTTCTTTGATTGTGCTTACTCTTGGTCCATCTGGGCAGTGCTAGCGCCACGAGTCTCTGTTAATCCTTCAAGGAATTGGCAAGATTCGATCAACCAGATGCAAACTCTGGTGGGAAACAAATACTAAAAACGGTTAACCTATCTTACCTGGCAAGCGGTTATCTATTGGCTATGGCTCGAGCGTAATAGCAGGATCCACCGACAGCACTTCCGTTCCCCAGACGTTCTGATCCGGTTGATTAAAAGGCAGATCAAGGAAAAGCTTCTCAGTTTACGTCATTCAAACCCGGTAACTTCCTCCAACCTAATGCAATTATGGTTGGCAGCAGATACGGGGTTGACTTAATCCCTTGATGAAGCTAATTTCATAAAGATTTCTGTCTGATCATGTTCGGGAGACGATCGGCGTGAAGAACATGATCTCTGTCTCAACTCTGTCTCACTAATTATTGGTCAACCTTTTTTGTGTGTGTTGTATTTGGGCTTGGCCCGAAATTCACTATAGCTCTGCTGGGCTTGTAACTCTTTTCATTCTTCTGCAATTAAATATGAATGCCTGTTTCAAAAAAAAAAAAAATTCTTATCGTAATGATTATTTTGTGTAATTTGTATTTATGTAAATCTCTAAAAATGTACCAAATACAAACTAACATATGAATGTTAAACACAAACATTCATAGTTTGTTACTCAAAAGAGAATTTATCAAATCCATTGTTTACCAAATCCATAATTTACCACCAAATAAAACTATCAGGACTGAAACTCATATGATTATTTATCGAATCAATTGTTTACCATCAAATCCATCTCTATAGTAATAGGTAACCCTTATTCGGACTATATGCTCATTGGGACAAACGGAATATGTGATGTGAACTAAGAACGTCTTGGCAACAACATTCAATCGGACTTTTAGATCTCACGCTCCTTTTTAAACAAAATCTCAAACGTCTGTTAGTTCACATCACATCATTTGAACTTAGCTTTGTACTAACCGAGTCTCTTCTTTGATAGGACCAAATCAACAAAACATAATTAAAAAAACCAAAAACATAGAAATCTTTTCAAAACTGAGAAGAAAAAGAAAGCAATATAATGGCAACAAATCATTTGACCAAACTTTTGATGATCTGTAAGAAAACTTTCACGGCCAATGAAAAAAAAACAAAAGAGAAAGAAAGCTTCTTGAAAATATGAAGGTACAAAAAATTGTGTTTTTAGCCATCCAAACTCTCTTTGTATAGGATCTCACAAACTTCTCTCGAAAACTAGGTATATGCCATGAAATATCTTTCTTTTTTTCAAACTCGAACTAATAACATATTTCCAAAGATATTGTGCATTTTTAAAAGAAATTAATTAATTAATAGAATTAAAATCGACTTGATGACATTTCTGTAAATAAATCGAACTCCAAATCCATTTGTTTATTTTTAGCTTTGCCATATCATACTTCCACGTCATCCTATTCGTTTAGCTATTCGTTTAGCTAAACTATAGATCTTTTTCTTCAAAAAATTCAAATTTGAGTCAATTAGAAAATATCTTGAAATATGGCTTCAGCATATTCGTTTAGCTATTTATTTTAAGTAATTTTTTTCCTAGTCATAGTCGCATATAGAAGCATAAAAAGGAGAAATAAAAATTTAACTAATTTGGAAAATATTTATTTTTATAAATTATAAGAATAAAAGGAAAATTTTAAATGTTTTTAAAACAGATAAATATATTGAAATGTTTTTTGATAAGATAAGATACATAATCTCTTAATTATTTTACTTAATCTCTATAGTCCTCAATTAAAGTAAAAATGGAAAAAATCACATCCAGTTAATTTGACCGGGTATATATAAATATAATATTTTATGTGTTCTAAAATAATATACATAAATACAATTGTTATTTTCTATGTTTTAAATAATATCTTTTTCTTGGCAACATGTTTTAAATAATATCTCAGTATATAGAAATCTTATCTTCTATGTTTTTAATATTAAATGGATATATTACCTTTCTTGATTTATAGTTACATGGATATATTACCTTTCTTGATTTATTGTTAAAAACAAATATTAAGAAATATTTATCTTATAGTTTGTGGTTGGTGTTAGTATTGTTGTGTCACTAGTATTCAAATCTGGTATAATCACAACTAAATTTTATTTTATAAAAAAAATAATTTTCACCTACTACATTTTATATTATTTTATTTGGAATATGTCAAAATTCGGTTCAGTTCGCTTTTTTCCCTATAATTTACGCGGGAAAATATAAAAAACCGTTAATAATAACGGTTAAGGGACATCAATAAAAAGTTAAAAATATGGATTATAAATTGTAAATCTGTAGTACTCCAAAGACACTTCTATGTTCTCATAAACAATCTTTATCTCTCTTGGTCTCTCTAGCTCTCCCATTGTTCTTTATTTTGATTCCAACCTCAATGAGTGATAAACCTCAGCCGCCAAGAAGAACACCAAATGTGGCTTCTCCCCATCCAAAGCATCCCTACAAAGCCCTTCTCATAAGAGCTCAGTCACCAGAACCAACTAAAGAAAATTCAACGGATAATGAAGCAACCGGTTCTCAGGAGTTGGAAATGAACCCGAGGAAAAACAATGCTCCGAGAAAAGCCCCCTACAAAGCTCTTTGCATGAGAGCACGGTCACCTGACTTAACTGATGAAGAGAATGATTCTCCTAGAAAAGAGCCAAACAAAAAGAGAAGAGTGCCAAGGAAAAGCAATACCCCGCAGAGAATCATTTCCGAGGAGTCAGAAGTTACAAAAACTGTTGCAAGAACCATTTCACAGGAGCCAGAAGGTAAGCAGACAGTTGCAAAGCCGTGTAACAGTGTCTGATCAAAGAAGTCCAATTCCGATAAAGTTGAGACGATGTAGCAACTATGTCTGATCCAAAATTTAGTTCTCTTCTTTTATTTTAATAATGTTTTTTTCGTGATTGGCAAAACATTTAGATGAGGTTTAAGCGCTGTCAACAAATATATCTAGATAAATTTCATATGAAAAGTGATGAAATTAAACGTTTCAAATTAAATAAATTCTCGAATCCTAACACCAAAAATTGAATCACAAAACTAAAAGTGTGTAAAATTTTTGACCCACAAATCCATGCCAAAATCCAGATCTTTCAATCGACACCAATGTTTTTTGTTAAGCCTTTTGCCAAAAATAGAACCTAGAAATTTTCATTATCTTTAGGAATCAAATCTCCATATTCACCAACTGTCACAAACCCCAAATTTGAGAAAATGTCTTAAAATCAGTTTTAAAATGTGTGTCGTTTTTCTTGTAATTGTAAAATGGCATGCTAGGTGGAAAAATGTGAGTGGCTAAGCTGAAGTCAAAACCCAATAGTTAAAAAGTTCATTTGGATAATTGTTATTAATGGTTGAGTTTAAATTGCAGAATTTAATAAAATGGATATTTGTCGTTTTGTCAAAAATTATAAATTGAAACGGTGAAAATGTGTGTGGCTTAGCTGAAGTCAAAACCCCATAGTTAAAATGTTCATTTGGATAATTGTTATTAATGGTTGACTTTAAACTGCAGAATTTAATAAAATGGAGATTTGTCACGACAATGAAAACCTTTTGAAGAACAATGAGAATGGATAAGAAAAAAATGAAGAGGAATAAAATAATAGAAATTATTGTTCCTTCCCAAATTTGATGAGAAATAGTTTTGCTTTCTAATTCTCTACGAAAAAAGGAATGAAAATGAATCATGTGTAAAAATTATTACTTGTAAATGATGTATTTTTTAAGGAATGAAAAAGAATTCATTGTTCCTGCTCATTCCTTTGATCACCAATTAGAACCATAATCTTTCAAAACATTTTAAGAACTGTGGTCTTACACCCCCGCGGGTTTGTGTGTTTTGTTGGTTTTCATGACTTCACTCCTAGAACATGTTAAACTAAATAGATGCATCAGAACAAAGAACGGAGCAAAAACAATTTAACAACAGATAATACACGTAATATTAACAACGACCAAGAATCAAAGTTGAATCAAGAGGAATTGTGCAGTAGCGAATGATAAATTCTAAAAAGCTAAGAAAAAATGATCTACCAAGCTGAGGCTATCCTCAAAACGGACACAAAGTAGCAGACATATTCTAACCAACCTTGACAGGGAATAAGCCGAGAGAGAAGCACCCTAGATCCAGCGATTAGAGAAGAAGAAACGATCATGGGCTTGTCGTAGGGTTTCTTGAAAACAAAAAGGAGATGTGCCTCAGCAATGTAACCTCCACAATATGAGGATATGGCTTCAATCCGTGATTCTTCTGGGACCTTGGCCGAAATATCCTCAAAAATTCACTTGAGAAAAATGTTTGCGAGTCGGCTCACTTCTGTCTTCAAACTATTATAGGTACGCATTTAGATTTTTCTCCCACCCCAGGGATGCAAACAATTCATGAGTTCTCTAAGGCTAATGTAAAGGCCTCTAGCTGAAGCATATGCGCCTGGTACAAGACTGTAATTGAGTAAGCAGGACAACTGATGAGGGCATCAAGCCATCATCAACCAAGGAGCATGGAGAAGGCCACAACCAAGTCAGAACATCCACTGTCCAAGCTACATTCCAAACTACTCCACAAAACTAATTGGATCCATTTATGGAAAGAATCAGAACCAAGCAATTTGGAGCTTTGCAACATCAACAATGGAGACCAGGAGAGTTCATTAGACCATTTGAAGCTTCAACAAACAACACCATCAAGCCAAGGATCAACCAAGTTTACTATGTCCATAACTTGCCATATTTGAAAGCATTCACATTTGGAAGATCAATTCAGTACCAAACCTTTCCCTATCAAAGCTACAACGTTTTGGGATCATTTTCATCAAGTCTAGACGTCCTAAGCTGCTCAAGACCACACCAGAACATACGCAATAATTTGAAGACTCACTTACCCTTTTTGGAGCCAAAGGAGATACAAAGCCAGCAGCTCTATTCCAAATAAGGAATCCACAAATTATTTGGATTTCAAGATGTTCCAGAGATCCTCACTTATCCCCTAAAGCCATCCAGATACAAAGAAAAGCATCAAGAGCCTGGGTACTTACCAAATCAAGCCCAGCGGCTAGTTTCTTTAACTAGATGATTTCCTTCTTTATTTCTGGTCATATGACCGTTGTGTCACTACAAGGAAAAAAGTGTATTCCAACATACATATAAGTCAGTAATTCGTGGGAAATCTATGTTTCCAACAAATGTCCAACAGAATATACATTTGCTGGAATATGGTCGTTGGAAACTTGAATTTGTCGGGAGTTTGTTGGAAAAGTTTCCGACAAATAAATTTTATTGCCAATTCGTCAGAACGTTCTGAGAAATTCTTTGTTCGAAATTTGTTGGAACATAGTGTGTAGTTTCCTACAAATTATCAATAAATTATATCAACAAATTTCCAATGAAAACATTATCAGAAATTTCCGTCAAATATTTTATTAGAAAATTATTGGTAGTTTGTGATGAATATTCAACAAACTCGACCATCATTTCATGGAAAATTTCTGATAACATATTCATTGAAATTTTGTTAATACATTTTCTTGATAATTTGTAGGAAATTTCCAACGCTTTAATATTAACAATTTCGTAGCTATATATTACAATATTTTTAAAAAAAATTATTGAAAAACAAATATAAAGAAATTTTATTTTATTTATAATAATAGTTACAATAAAATAAAATATATTAAATAATTAAACTAAAAAAAAAACAAAAAAAAAAACAAAAAGCTCCTTCATCAGACGACCACATCCGCCGGCTCCGGTGACTACATCCGCCGGCTCGGGTGACCACATCTGCCGGCTCCGGTGACAACCAGCTTAACCGCCGGATCTCGTGCTCTCTTCGTTGTCTTCGCCTTCAGCCTCTCTCTAACTCCGACTCCTCTTTGTTCTTCTTCCCCGACGATTCTTATAGTGTTCTGAAAAAGGTTCAAACCAGGTTAGTGACAAGTTTATCTCAGATTCTTGGCCAAACTCAAGAGATTTGAGAGAGAGATAGAGAATCGAAGGCCATGCAACCACACATCACACGGCGTGGTGACTTACCGAGGCGACAGGAGGCGGATGAAGGAAGTGCAGGCTGTAGACGAGGCTCCGACGGCTCCTTCATCAGGGAACACAGGAACAAGGCCGGATCTCTTGTCGGATTAGGAGCAGAGTCGCCGGGATCTTCATCTCCAACGTCGGATCTCTTGGTCGGAATAGGAGCAGAGTCGCCGGAATCTTCATCTTCTTATCCTCCAGTTCTTCGTCTTCTTCTAGGACATCGATCTCGTTAATTCTCTTGTTCTCTGTCGTGGTCGGATCAGGAGCAGAGTGGTCGGAATCTTCATCTTCTCCATACAAGATCGATACAAGAGAAAAAATGAAGATGTTTGAACCCAGAAAAAAAAAACGTGAAGATGGTTGACGGCTGGCTCTTGTTCCTGAGCAAGGTTAAGAGAAGGCACAACTTTATTAATTAGGTTAAAAGATCAATGGCTATGATTTCATATGAATTTGATCTAATGGTTACAAATCTAATTTGTGTGTATGCTCAAAATAAATCTGAGCCTTTGATATATTTTAATCAATGGCTTATGTTTGTGATCCGGGTAATACACTATCTAACCAATAGAATGTTTTTTAGATATATTTAATATGAAATAATTAGAAAATGATTTAAAATAGTAAAAATGGTTAAAATAAAAATTTAAAAATCTTAAATTTTAAATTATAATAGATAAAAAATTTAAAAGTATTAAATTTTATAATTTATTAAAAATAATAAAAATGAGGATATATAATAACTAAATTGTTGTTTAAATTGGATTTTAATTTTTATTTACATTAGTTCTATTTATTTAAAAATGTTAAATTTTATTTTTGAGTATATATAATAATTCAATAATGTTTTAAGAAATTTTTTGTTTATTATTATTATTAAGAGTATAATATACTTAATTTTCAATTTAATTTTATTAATTTTAAAAGAGTTACATTTTTTAAAGAGTTAAAATATTAAATTTATTAATACAAATGGTTAAAATTAAAATTTTAGAGATAAAAAATTAAATGTGTTTGGGGTTTAGAGTTTTAGGGTTTGTTTATGGTTTAGGGTTAGGGCTTAGAGTTTTAATTTGTTTTATATAAACTATATATGTAAATTTTTAAATATTAATTTTTGTATATATAATTAGTTTTATATTTTTATTTTATAGTTTATGATTGATATTAATTTTTAGAGTATGATTATGATTTATGATATATGGTTTAATGGGTTGGTGTTTAGGTTATAAGTTAATGTTTGAGAATAATAGTTTTGAAAAAACAATTTGTATAAGTGTTGAATCTTAGGTTTGGATATGTTATAGTAATTGGAATTTTTAATTTCACTTATACTTTAGAGTTTTAGGGTTTGTTTAGGGTTTAGGGTTTAGAGTTTTAATTTGTTTTATGTACTCTATATATGTAAATGTTTAAAAATTAGTTATATATATATAATTAGTTTTTATATTTTGTTTTTATAGTGTATGACTGAGATTAATGTTTAGAGTATGATTTTGGTTTAAGGAATAGGGTTTTAAGTGTTGTGTTTAGGGTTTTAATTTAGTGTTTAGAAATAATAGATTTGGAAAATATTTTTAATTTATAAGTGTTAAAACTTAGTTTGAGATATGTTATTGTAATTATAATTTTATTAGCTAGAGTTTTAGGGTTTGTTTAGGGTTTGAATAGCTACGGATAGCTACGAACAAAACCATAGCTATTTATTTCTGCGACATATTCGTAGCTATTCGTAGCCATATTGTTGCGAATAGCCGTAATTTGTTTCCGTAGCTATATAGCTACGGATTAGTTCGTAGCTATCCGCAGCTGTAGTTTTCTATAACTTTGTCGTAGCTATTCGTAGATAATAAGCTACAAATGGCTACGACATATATAATTCCGTAGCTATATAGCTACAGATAGCTACTAAATAGCTACGATTTATAGTCGTAGCTAATCCGTAGCTGGAAAAAATTAGCTACGGGAAATTAAACGGTCACCAATTTTATTCCACCTAAATTTATTAGGCGCTAAAAACAGATTTATAAGCAATTTTTTACAACAAAATTTTGATCATGCTTAACCCATATTTAAACAAGTATATTTATAGTCAAAACTCTAGTGACACTCTTCTTCTTCCGTCCGATGTATGCGATAATTCTATCACATTTAAGCTATTGGGTCCAATGTTGGACCAAAACTCCGAAAACAATTTTCTTTATATTTTATATAAAAGAACACTTTATCTGTCTTGATTGAAAAAATGTGGATCTTTTTATTTTTTCCCCTTATCATAGGTAAGGATTTTCATTTTTTTTTTCTTTTGAAGAATGGCTTCATCCATCATCAACATAGGAGACGATATATCATACCAGCGTCATTGTTTTTTTTTTCATTTTTCATTTCCAACAAATATTTTGTAATAAAATCATGAAAAATGTGTATATATCATAAATGTATCCTAAACGTGTATATATATATATATATATATATATATATATATATATATCATAAACATATATAATATAATATCGTGAAATATATATAATATTAACTAAGTTAGTTTTTTCCTTTTTGCAAGTTTTCAACAATTTTTTCGTAGCAAAATCGTGAGAAAAATTAAGAAAATTCTGACAACTTAAAAATTGTTGCTAAGTTTCAATAATATAATATTAGTTGGAAACTACCAACAAAATTCTTACGAATTATACGACGTAATTACCACAAATAAAATTGTTGGAAATTTGCAATGAATTTCCAACAAATAGAGCATCATATGAAATTTTGTGAGACATTTATTAGAAATTTCCAATAAAATATGATTGTTGGAGATATTTGTTGGAATACTACATATTTTTTTGTAGTGAACAAAATTTTGATCATGCTTAACCCATATTTAAACAAGTATATTTATAGTCAAAACTCTAGTGACACTCTTCTTCTTCCGTCCGATGTATGCGATAATTCTATCACATTTAAGCTATTGGGTCCAACGTTGGACCAAAACTCCGAAAACAATTTTCTTTATATTTTATATAAAAGAACACTTTATATGTCTTGATTGAAAAAATGTGGATCTTTTTATTTTTTCCCCTTATCATAGGTAAGGATTTTCAATTTTTTTTCTTTTGAAGAATGGCTTCATCCATCATCAACATAGGAGACGATATATCATACCAGCGTCATTGTTTTTTTTTCATTTTTCATTTCCAACAAATATTTTGTAATAAAATCATGAAAAATGTGTATATATCATAACTGTATCCTAAACGTATATATATATATATATATATATATATATATATATATATATATATATATATATATATATATATATATATATATATATATATATATCATAAACATATATAATATAATATCGTGAAATATATATAATATTAACTAAGTTAGTTTTTTCCTTTTTGCAAGTTTTCAACATTTTTTTCGTAGCAAAACCGTGAGAAAAATTAAGAAACTTCTGACAACTTAAAAATTGTTGCTAAGTTCCAATAATATAATATTAGTTGGAAACTACCAACAAAATTCTTACGAATTATACGACGTAATTACCACAAATAAAATTGTTGGAAATTTGCAATGAATTTCCAACAAATAGAGCATCATATGAAATTTTGTGAGATATTTATTGGAAATTTCCAATAAAATATGATTGTTGGAGATATTTGTCGGAATACTACATATTTTCTTGTAGTGTGTATAACCTATAAAGGCCTAGTTTAGCTTATTGTATTATTTACCTTTCAATAAATTAAGAATAATCAGAGTATTTTGTTTCAAAGAGTGTTCTTTGAGTTTTGTGTACATTAGATTCAATTGAGTGATTCATTGTTTCTTTTGAGTTTTCAGAATTAGTCTTCTTTGTGTGATTCAAAGAGATTGCTTCTGCCAAGGATTGAGAGAGTCAATCAGCCCACTGAACAAGAGAGTTGTTCATCCACGCCTTCCATCAATATTCATCAGAGAGAGCTACACAGCTATCTGATCAATCTCCACCCCCATCCGTGCCTGCATTATCTGGTATCAGAGCCGAAAGGTTCCAAATCAGGTGTATTCTATCCATTACCTTTATGTTTTCATTGCATTAGATCCATAGCTTAGTCATAGTTTTATGTTTCATTGCATCTTAATTCAAAAACCCATAAAAATCGTTTTTGTTTTTTCACTAGTTCATTCTGTTTACATCTATCTCATTCTGTGTTTTGTTATTGCATCTTAGAACTGAAAAACCCATAAAAATCATTATGTTTCATTCCATCTAGTTGTTTAACAGTCTGTTCATTGCATCCCATATTGAAAACCCATAAAAACTTGTGTGCTTTATCATTTTGTTTGATTCATATCATTCTGTGTTTTGTTGTTGCATCTTCAAATAAAAAAACCCATAAAAAGAGTCCCTGTTTTTGTGTTCTACTGTTTTAGTTCATTACCTTGCATTCATATTTCGTTTTCAAACTTAAAAACCAAAAGAAAAGTGTCAAAGTTCTTTGTTTCTGTCGATTTTATTTCTGTGTTCTTGTATTGTTTTTCATAAAACCTAAAAGAAAAGAAGAGTTTTTCTCACTTTGAATCGATTTGTTAAGCCCCAAAAGCCAAAAAAACGTGTTCTTTCCATTTTAGGGTCAGAATATTTCTCTTTGAAAGTAGTGGCAATGACCTTTGTAGTCCCAAGTTTCATGTACTTTTTCGGAGTATTAGTGCATCATGTGTGAAATAACTCTGCCTTACGTACCTGCCAATACCTAGTGTTTTGCACCTCATGAACATGATGTGCCAGTTGCAAGTTTTTTCAGGGCAATGTATAACAATTTTATGAAGAGTGGACACATGTTTTATAAGTGAAACTTATTTTGAATCGCATGGATTGCTAACCATACTAGGCAATCGACTTGTCCTTGAAAAGTTTTCCCTTATACAAATCATCATCCACTGAGTCTAAATCTAAATCAGGGACAAGATCACGTTGATACTCGTTTTCATCCACCATTGGTGGAATATAAGCTTGTTCGTCGTCATTAGAGTAAGAGTTATCACCTTTTTCAGAACCTCTTCACATGTACATGTATTCTTGATGTCCAGGACCGGAATCACAAGTCTTCTGTTTGGGTCTATTACCTATTCCAACGGGGCTTTCCGTCATCACATCCAATGCGTTTGAACCTCCATATTCATCATCGATAGGGTTGGAACAAAATTCGCTATCCACATTCCCTACATCCACGGGTACCTCGTCGGACGTTCCATTTTCATCATCATCTGGTGTGCATATCTCCTCCTACCATATCAGCATCGCCAGAAGGATGGCAGTGACCGCATGACTAACTGTTTCAATGTTGGTGGACACATCCTCTAGGATATCTAATAAATCGAAGCTGAATGTAGGCCTCTTGACTGGAACGTGTTCAGCTGAGCTACAAACTAATATAAGTGCGAGGTGGACTATTGGGAAGCGTATGTTTTTTTCCAGTGTTATTGGGGACCACTTCTTGGCTAGCTTTATCTAGTAAATCGACGCTGAGTGGAGGTATGTTCTCTTGGTGGATGGTTGGGAACCATATTTATTACTTTATCATCGTTGGTGAGGATATCTTCTTGGCTATCTTTATCTAGTAAATCAAAGCTGAATGGTGGCATGTTGTTTTCAAAATGTTCGTCTGTTCTATCTGTTAAATCTGCATTAGATGGATATCCTGAAATGGAAGTCAATAATGTTTTATTGTCAATTGGAATTTTTTTTGGAACTTCTTGTATCTAGCAAATTGAAGATGAAACGAGACTGAATAACATACTGTGTTCCAGCGGATGATGGTTTTAAGGTAGTTAGTATATGTAAATGATGGTGAAAGCTGATCTCCAACATCATCAACAAATTCTTGCTTGACGAATGGCCTGGTGAATGTATCTATCAACCCCGAATTGCTTGGCTTGGCAGAAGTTGGATATGTACAAAACATCGACTCTAGCGTTTCAACAATCTCATCGTCAAGCATTACCGGGGATTCTCTACTCCCAGATGAAGTCATATTACCAAATAGTCTTACATGCGTCACAAACCTCCCTTGGTGAGCTATCTTAGAAGACATTTTCTTCTCAGAATCACCTTCTTTCCTAACTATCTTCCTCAGGGACAAGAATAGCATTATTGAGCGGTTAGATGAAAACAAATCTAGGAAACAAGACAGGCCGAAATCTGTTGTTACCATAATCAGCAGTGAGCTTTCCTTAGGGGTAGTGGAGGATGTAACAACCGGCGAGTAGCTGAAGTTTGACTTTGCAACACTTTCCAAGCTAAAATTTGTCATAACTAGCATGGCAAAGTCTTCAATCTTCATGCCTAGCGTCATCGGAACGACTCACGATACCCTTTCTATGTCCACAATAAATCTCCAGCCCACGTCGCTCTTCACCAAATATGAGCCACATACAACAACACCAATTCTACGGTTGTTGAGAACTATGAGTTGTGTTAGCAAACTATAATACAGTTTAGTTGGTTTGTTGGGTAGGGGCAAAGTAGTCTTTTAGGTGCTAAAATGTCAGTAAAAAAATACAAGAATGCAATAAGTTTTCAAAATATAAAACCCTGCTATTAAAAATAAAAAGATACATTATATGCAATAAATTCTCATTAAGGGCATATTTTGATTTATTAAATTTAGACTAGATGTGAGCCACGTTAAATATTTTTTAATTAATGATTTTATTCCAAAATATATTCATAATATCTTGTAATATCTTTTAATTTTAAATGTAAATATGTGTTTTGTATTATAATAAAATTTTATAAAATATTTTTTCGATTTCTAAAAAAATATTAATTTCATATTTATTATTAAAATTTATTATAAAATAATTTTAGTTAAATTTAAATCTAAATATTTTCTAATTTATGATTTTATTCAAATTGTATTCATAATATCTTCTAGCATCTTTTTTGTTTCAAATATAGATATAAATTTTATATTATAACAAAATCTTACAAAAATATTTTAATTTCTTTATTCCTTAAGAAAAGTAATTACTAAATTCATATATATTATTATAATTTATTAAAACTAGTTTATTTACATTTTAATTTATAAAATAAACACAAAATATTTATATTTAGATAATTATAAAACATATTAAAAATAGATTAATAAATTTAATTTATCTGTTCTATTAATAGAAATGTCTACTCGTAGACGGGTTAAAAAGATGTATTGACCAATTGCACTCGATATATTCTTAATTTGATAAAATATTAAAATTATTCGAATTTATAACGAGTTAGATTATGGTTGATGTTTTTACTATTGCATTTTTAAATGATTTTTTAAACAAAATTTTAAAACACTTAATTATTTTGATTATAGGTTATTTTATTTTGATTATAAAAATTAATAAGG